>QJNZ01001569.1:0-10736 GCA_004155055.1 Monosporascus sp. CRB-8-3
CTCCCCCTTCCCCCTGTATATAAACTTTCGCATTAGAAAGGGACCGTTCCATTTTTACCCGGTGAACAAGTCGGATATGTGTGAATGCCAAATGCGGAGCCCGCGTATTTGACATATAAATCACATGTTATGGGCATTATGCTGACAGAGGGTGTGAGCCATACTTTTCTGGAGACACGGCAGTGATGGATACCTGCTAAAAGGGGGAAACTGGTCGTGACTAGTTGCAGAGTCTCTGGCGACTGCAACCCAAGCAATTCCATGGAGCCGGGTCTGGAGAATGGTTTGACACCAAGACCAATTATATAATGGCCAGTATTCAGCGGCTGCCAGAAGTAATAGAATACTACGCCGCAAGTACACAATAGTCTGGGATCCAAAGATCATCTTGTAGCGGCCGCGGACTAGCAGCCAGTGCAAACAGGCACGTCCGAGCTTGTCGGTAGAAATAGCCTTGCTTCCGAGCCTAGCTAGACTCAGGGTTGTTGAGAAAGATAGAATCGCCTGCGTTTGCTGGGGCTAGTACATACGTAGGTAGGAGGGGCAATGCTACGAGAAATGGAGAATGTTTCGAAAGGTGTGTTCAAATACAGCTGAGTACCTGGGGGAGGGGGGGAACGGCACGTGCTAGCATAGCAGCAAAACGAGCGGACGACATCACGAACAGCAAGAACGAGGAATTGGAAATGCGACATAGACAATTAACAGACTAGCTGGCAAAGGAGGAAGACAATTCTTTCATCTCCCCCTTGCTTGGATTTTGTACTGCACTGCGACTAACCTAGAGCTACCCTACCAGTAACTGCTCCAATGCTGCCGCTTCCGTCATTTCGCACTACATCATCATCTCCTCAACCCATATTCTGCTGGTCGTCCCTGATATGAGGAAGTAAATGCTGGGCCTCGAAATACCAGCAGCAAGGCGTCACCAAAATCAACAATTATCCACGGTTTTTTTTGAATTAAATATGAATGCCAACCTTGCCAGAATGCGGGCGTAGTATAGGATGGTTTCCAGGGCGGTGACTGGAGACGCCCCGGCAGCTTCCAATTGTAATCTCAAATTTTTCAGTCAAGGATCTAACAAGCCTGTGTTGGTTATACAGGCACCCGCCTCCCTCAGTTAAATCAAAGCCTACGGATTCCAGAACCTGCAGCCAGCATACAACCCATAACCTAATGCCGTTTCGCCTGTAACCTGCAGTCCCGTTTGCATGGCGTCGAGAGGCCCAAGCGGTTTCATTGACGGTTGATGTATAGTGATGATGAAACGCCGACCCAAATGCAACTAATAGAGAAGGCAGAATGGCCTCGCTCCGTTATCAAAAAGTATTAAGAGCTTAGATGACGTCTACCCTTAACGGATAGACACACCGGATCGATCGGTAAACATGCGAGAAGCGATGTTCATCGCCTGGAGTTCCTGGAAAAGCAGCTTAGCTGCATAAGGGATATGGATCTGCGCGATCCGCGTCTTGTTCCGACAAGGCCGGCATTCGAAAGTTTGCTTGGTCAATTGCCTGTGTAACAACGTCAGTCCCAGCTTGAGTCCAACAAAACCAGTAAAACATGGAGGGCTAACTTACGCTACAGGAGTCATCAGTCCACAAATTTCACATATGTGGACTCGGAATGCGTCTGATACTTCAAACAGACGCTCCTTTAGGAAGGCGGCCGCACCGTGAGCAATCATGCAATCACGCTCCATTTCACCGAAACGGAGACCGCCATCCCTAGCACGACCCTCTACTGGCTGACGGGTCATGATCTGCACAGGACCACGAGCCCGGGCATGAATCTTATCGTCGACCATATGCCGGAGGCGCTGATAGTAGGTGGGGCCAAAAAAGATCTGGGATCGGAGCTTGCGACCCGTGTGGCCATGATACATGATCTCAAAGCCACGCGACTGGTATCCATGATCGCGTAATAGGTTCGACACGGAATCCACAGTGACGTCCGTGAAAGGCGTTGCGTCGCCTTCCATCCCTTTAAGCGTCGCGACCTTGCTGAGAAGGCACTCGATCAAGTGAGCAATCGTCATACGCGACGGGATGGCGTGCGGGTTGATGATGATATCGGGCGTGATGCCCTCCCTCGTAAAGGGCATATCTTCCTGGCGGTACGTTACGCCGATGGTTCCCTTTTGACCGTGACGAGAGGCAAACTTGTCGCCGATCTGCGGGATCTTGGTCGTCCGAACCCGGACCTTGACATATCGCAAACCATCGGCGTTCGTGGTGACGACGACTGAATCGATAATACCACTCTCTGTACTACGAAGAGGGGTCGAAGCATCCCGCTTGACGTGCACCTTAGTCCGTTGGCCCATCTCCTCGTTTTCTGGGTTGATTGGCGAGGTCTTTCCGATAATGATGTCTTCTCCAGAGACGCGAATGCCCGGGGCAATGATGCCATCATCGTCAAGCTTGTCGTATGTGCCCTGCTTGAGACGCAGCGTATCGGCTCTGAAAGGCTTCTCGAACGTCTCGATCGTGTTTATTCCTATGCGCTTCTCGCAGTCCGAGTATGAGCGGAAGAACAGGCTCCTGAACAAACCTCGGTCGATGCTGCTCTGGTTCATGATGACCGAATCTTCCTGGTTGTATCCCGAGTAACAAGCGATGGCGACAATGGCGTTCTGGCCGGCCGGGAGCTCACGGAACTTCAAGAACTCCATGGAGCGGGTGGTGCCCAGCGGCTTCTGCGGGTAGTAGAGGATATTCGCCATGGTGTCCATCCGACGGGAGTAGTTTGTAAGGAAGAAACCCATGGCCTGTTTACCCATAGCAGACTGATACGTATTTCGCGGCGACTAGTTGAGAGGTCAGCAAGAAATCAAACGCATGTAAGGCATAGAACGTACCTGGTTGTGATCTGGGAAAGGGATGATGCTAGCACAAATGCCCAGGAGCATGCTAGGATGAATCTCGCAATGAGTGTACGTGTGCGTGGTTGGATTCATCCTCGTCTTGACCCGCTTGTTCGGTTCGTCCCCACTGTCCGCCTGCACCTCGTAGCCCGACTTGGCCAACCGGAACGTCTCAAGATCTTCCGGGGTCATACAGATCATGGCCGTCTCTTCCTCCTCAGCATCAAGGTACTCGATGACACCCTCGTTCACAAGTCCCTGCCAGCCGAAAAATTCATCGCTCCCGGGTGGAAGCGTCTGGTCCATCTCGAGTCGGCGTACCATGTCTTTTGTAAGCACCAAGGTACCCTTCTCGACGCCCCTATCGGGGTCGTCCTCTTGTTCGACGACAAACAAGGGGCGCATGACTCGACCGGCGTCCGAGAAGATCTTGAACTCACGGTCGCGGATGTCGCGGATCAACGAGACCTCAGCTGGTATCTGATTCGTTCGGCGCAGCTGCTGGACATCCCTGACGAGAGACTTAGGATCCTGGTGCACACCAATCCAGGAGCCGTTCAAGAAAATCTTGGTAGCATTAGGGTAGCGTGCGGCGTCGTATTCTTCTAGAACCTCCATGTTCCGGGTAATCATGTAGTCGATAATAGGCTCGGTAGATGTACCCACACTGATAGAGCACATCAGAGACAAGTTCTTCACCAGACCACAAGCCTGACCCTCGGGTGTCTCAGCCGGACACACCAGACCCCAGTGCGTATTGTGAAGCTGGCGAGGCTTGGCGAGCTTGCCATCCCTTCCAACCGGCGTGTTCGTTCTCCTCAAATGAGATAAGGTAGACGCGAAGGTATATCTGTTGAGGACCTGTGATACACCGGCGGTAGAGCTCATCGCCTTCTTCTGGTCACCCCAGTTGCCTGTGGCGAGCGAGTACTTCAGACCGTTTGTGACGATCTGCGGCTTGACAGCCATGTGTATCTGGAACAGCTTGTTTTGCTCGACGCATCGTTTCAGATGCATCGTGATCTCCTGGGTCAGTCGACGAACGATATTGCGGAATAATTTGGCGAGCAGCGGGCCGGCAAGGTCGAGGCGCTTCTTGCCGAAATGGTCACGGTCGTCGGTATCGCGCCGACCCAGGGCGCATTGCAAGAGCTTATGCACCATGTAGCCCAAGAAGAAGGCCTTTCTGGTCTCGCAACCTTCACCCTGTGAGATATGTGGGAGCATCTCCTTCTGAAGAATGTCCCTAGCGGCTCGCACACGACGGTCTCGCGTCATACCTGTCGTCTGATTCCCACGCTTCCCGATATAATCCAACGCCACCTCTCTGTCCTGTATACAGAAGGCCTCCTCGATACACGGTCGCAACATTTCCAGCATCACGCTGTCATTTCGATCGTAGCAGATGTGGTTCAGGATCTCCTCGTCACTAACGACGCCCAGGGCTCGAAAGACAATGGCAATGGGAAGGTCTGATTTCACGTACGGCAAGGTGGTGTGGATGGTCTGTCCATACGCTCCTCCCCTAGAGGAATCACCTTTGGAGTACAGCTTGAGCATGAGGGAGGAGATGAGACGGGAACCCTTCTCCAACGCGCTTCGTATCTCGGCGGTGTAGGAGAAGGGACTAGGCTGGGCCTTCTTGAAGACCTGGACGATATTGGCAGCAGAGCGTTCCTGAGCAATAAGAACCTTCTCACTTCCGTTGATGATGAAGTAACCACCCTGATCGTAGGGGCATTCGTTGAGCAGGAAGAGATCATCTTCGGTCTCGCGACTGAGATGGCACGCCTTAGATTTGATCATGACTGGGAGCTTGCCGATAAAGACAGCGGCATTGTCCTTAGAGGGATCGGTGCTTTGCATCGTATTCGGCGCCTCCTCCCAGACCAAGCGGGTGGGTTCCTGACCCGTCCTAGCATACTCGTCCTGTTGCTGGGCGTCCATCTCGTGGAGGGGGATTGGCTCCTCGATACAGGCGGTGATCTTAGTATCCATTTTGACGTAAATAGGGCTCGCATAGGTCAGGTTACGGTCGCGGCATTCGTAGGGAAGTAGAGGGGCCGAGGTGCTGTCACTCTCATGGATGACGGGCCGGGAAATAGTGATGCCTCCGAGCTTGATCTCATAACGTTTGACAGCGATCTCGCGGCCGTTCTCCGGAGGGGGGTTGTTCTCATCGAGACTGAGATGGGAATACTCATCAATGAGCTCCTGGATGGTGGTCTCCTGGAAATCGTTGAAGGAATCAATCTGTTGGGAGACGAGACCTTTTGTATCGAAATACGAGGAAATGACGGTCCAACAATCCTCGGGGGTAATGTTGTTCTCGTCACCATACTCCTCTTCATACTCGTAGCCCTCATCGTAATCGGCCATCGTAGGAAGGCGGGAAGAGGCGAATGCGAATATGGATACGGCTGTGGAATGACTGCAATGTCACCAGGCCTATCCTACCGTGGTAAGCACAGGGATAGTGCGAGGATCGCAGAGAGTAATATAGACTAGGTGACTAAAGTGGGTGGAATCGAGGGACGGATGTATCACTATAAGAGCAATCAACAAATCGCGAAGTGAAAGAGAGGAAACGGCGCGCCTTGAGCCCGGGGTCGGAGATGGGTGCGGCAAGTTCAAGGCGAAAGGTAGCGATGACGTCGCGATATGCGATGTTATAACAAGTAGAAGCGCTCGTAAATGCGCCTGGTCAGTGTGCCATAGATGTCGATACAGACATCTGCAAAGTGCAGGGGACAGCCGTTTAAACAGCGTCGGAATGGGCGAGGAGACGCGATCGCAATCGCGGTGACGACCACGGGCGCAGAGGCGACGGGGAAATGGCAAAAAAGAAAGAATCAGAAGCGACAAAACCGCGTAACCCCAAAGACGTGCCAGACTCCACTGAAGAAAAGGGCAATCGCGTCCTTAGATGTACCGGGGTTGTCGAGTCGTCGATGATATTATTGTTGTTCTGATGATGAAGCAACAAAATTCGTTTTGGGAAGTGGTAGGTAGTACTAGATAGTACTAGACTAGAGGCTGATCAAAGAAAGGATTCGGCAGCCAGTCAAAGGCAGCCGGGCCCTTGGACTGGTTTAATCGAGCCTCGCGCCCCAATGGGTCTGAGCACTGACAAACTGATAATGATGTTAAGTACGTATACGGCTAAGCGTTATCGCCACAGCTCTATCTTCGCGTGGCTTTTGAACTGTGGTTTGTGAATCCATCTGGCTGCAATTGGCACAAATACACAGTATACTATGGTGTTAGGGGTAATTTTAAACACACTGTTAGGTATATGGTTTAGCAGACCCACCGGTACTAACCGCCCTTGGATTAGTATATTGTATTTCTTCGCAAGTACCTGTTGTTGACCCATGTAAAGGCTACACCTAATTCGGGTGGCGTGGCTACTAGCGCGGCCCACTGCTACCTGACAGTGTGTTAAAAATTTTGCCTGATACCATAGTACAGTTTTTTAATACTTGTGGCGCAGTCGCACTCTGGAACTTCGCCGATGCTCACTTCACGTTTTGGAACACTTCGTTGCTTACCTTGCATTAGGTAATTACCCCCCCCCCCACAATAGCTTGAGGCATTGAAATATTTGGACGCAGCCTTCCATTAAGGTTCCGTTTCAGTTCAACCACGTTGTTTTGGCCACCAATAGCTTCCAGCATGCTGGCGTACAGGACGAATCCTTTCCTTGGACCCTTTCTCGTCAGGTCTCTTATATTATACGGACGCTTCCATCCGCTCAGCACGTAGAGGCGGCAGCCCGTCCTTTCGGGTTACTTTCTGGTCAGGCCGGAACTTTCATTTAAGCCAATTTACGTTATTGCCTTTTGACTTTGCGATTATCTGGTTGCCAGAAAGACAATGGCCCTTTCAAGTGGCTGCTGTAGTTTCATGCATACCATGCCTGTAACCGGCATGATGGCTTATTATCATCTTTGTCCCCTCTGGGCCTTTACGTTATCTATCGCTCCCAGGCGTCTGGCATCCAAATCCGTGCCGGGCATCATGGTTTTCGCCCTTACATGCAAACAGCTGTACTCTGTGTTGTACAGCAGGACTGTCCATCTATCTAACTGCCTAGGTAGGGTAAACCGATATGCACGTGAGGTTGGCCAACATCCCGCATTGGCCTTGTGGATTAACCGACTTCATGAACCGAAAAGAATATTTAAGCATATTTTAACATGTTTGTCAAGCTTTCCACAGTGCTCGATGGCATACAGAATCCGACCGACATGCACCTGACTGGCATGCCATCCACCAGAGTCAAGATGTCCCTCCCACCATTATTGACCGTGGTAGGGTGGTGCTTATTATGCAAGCTGATCAGATATTGACACTATAATCAAAGGGGGCAGTACATGTCCGTGGTAATGTGATTCGCATAATCCTCCGTGTCTACAGGTACCGAGGTCATATGGCAACGACATGGAGGTACTCAGATGCCTCCTGACGCACATAGGTTTCCATCGGAGATTGCACGTGGCTCTCGACACCTGCATACTTGCACAACCGCTATACTTTGTTCAGTTGCATAAATGATGCCGTTGTGTCTAGTCGTGCGCTGGGCGGGTTCAAATAAGCCAAAGACACTAGTGGCTTCGGGAATGGCGTTCGTATAGGGGCAGTAGCACAAAGAGGAGACACCAGGCAGATACGGGCCAAGCTCGGAAAGGCAGAAAGTAAAGTTGGTCTTAGCTGCAAGTAGGAACCTGAGATAGCTTTTTGCCTTCTCCATGTCAGCAACGACGCGGGATTCCTATGGTGATTCCCCAGAATATACGTACCTGCTTATCTGCCATGCACGTAAGATGGTCACAGCTCACACCTAGAATCAGGAACGCAATCGAAAAGCGAATGGGCTCGGGTCTGCGGTAGCTATACAGTCGTACCTATTTGACGCATCAATGCTACTACAACTGCTTGCTACCTCGGCTCCGCCCTATCAAACGAGCGGTGCCTGCATGCTGAGTGGCCATTCAGACCGATCTTGGTGATAGGAATTCCTCCCGAAGTAAAATAGACGTATATGTATGAGGTATGAGAGGGTAGGTACGTAGGAGGTATGCTTGGAGGCCCTTGTACTTGTATGCCCATGCAGCCGAAACCTCCCTACATAGCACATGGGTACCTAGCCAAACAGGTGCCAAGGTGGTTGACCAAACGATTATCACATTCCAACATTGCATGCTTCTACGTCCACACTTAATTACGAAGCAACTGCTTATTCCACACAAATAAACAGCAGAAATGTGATAACGGCATCTTGAAGAATATAGCTTTATTTTTTATTATTCTATACTTGCCCTGGTTGAGAAGCGTCTGTCATTTGAACCTGGAGTACTTTAAATGTGTGACGATATGTTTGCCAACCATCATGCTAGCCAACAGGCGTCCACCACTGAGAACTACCTTACTCAGGTAGGTAACCCATGCGGTTATGCAGAAAAGCCGGAGGCCCCGCATCGCCCAGCCCTATCCATCGGGCAGTACATCTTTATCTCCACCCCCGATGCAGCAATTGCACCGAGATTCCCATGTCTGTATTCCGCCGAGGAACCATAATGACTACAGGGCATTTCGCTGTCACCTACCAGGATATTGGTGTAGGTATTCTTTCGTGCGCGCGTGCATGTCGCCCTCCTCCGAAAGCCTTTACCTCTCTATGCTAGTTACGGGAAATATCATGCATATTTACTGACATACCTGGTATGCTTCGTATTTGCTTCCCCATTTCATGTTACCTTATGTATGTGCTCGGAATCCACTACAGCATTCGTACGTACGCACTTTACCCAATAAAACAAGCATTTTCCCCGCGGGCCCCCTCAAAAGCGGGACCACCCTAATTCCAAATGGAGTATAGAAGGGCCCACTCTGCCGATATATCAAATGCCGTTCAGCTCTTGGTCCATTATATTAACCACGACCTGCCGTTAAAGCCCGTTATATTGTAGGACTTGAAAATGCTTAACTCGTACTAACTACATGTAGAAGCTGGACTTGACCGTTGTGGACTTCAGTGGACCGGAGGAAATCACATCCCGTCGTCCTCTTCCTCCTCACCTGGCTACCGGAGTAGTTAAGTTACTCCGCGTAACACTTCCGTTAATTTTCGCCTTATGGACGCATGACGCTTCTTGCTTTGGTTTGTTTGCCTAGCCTTGCGTCCTTGGATTTTGCACGTTGTGTTTACCTTGGCATGGATATCACAAGGCCATCGCCATCACCTCCCAGCCCACGTGAGGATTTTCGATATGGCAAATTCCGATCATGAACTCGGAGAGGCTGGCAGTCGGTCCTTTTACACATTTACTGGCTGGTAATTCTCGTTGGCTCATTATTTTCCATGTCGACCCTGCCGATGTGGATACATGTACATATTTCTACATTGACTTTTACATACTAGGTACCATTGACGATCGACCGCCATCTTAACGGATGCTAGACAGGAACAGAGCCTCAGGCTGAAGCTAGGGAAATTTACTTTCGTTTCCCGGTATCAGTCAAGCCCCTTTGTTCCCAACCTCGTCCATCTATGATGGTTTCTTCATGCCTTTTCGAAGCTGTCCAGAGTTCCGCAGCAGCGGTCCTCACACTATAGCAGAACATTAAGCTGTTTCACTTGGCAGTCCGGGGCGCCCACAAATTGCTATGAGAACCGGCGGAGGGTTGTACAATATCATTTCCTCTCCAGAGAACGCATAATGGGTCTAAGATCACGGTGGACACTAGACCGTGACGTTACACCATCCATGATCCCAGTTGACCGCTTCCAAGTTCTTATTCTGCACTGACCCAAGAGTTCCCGACCCCTCAAGACGTCAAGGCCGGCTGGGCGATAAGGGATACTCATGTGAAATGCTCACACGTTATGCTCCGATAGCCCTCCCTGCCCTTATGCCGCGCCGCACCCCCGTGATGGGAAGATACAGTATTGCGCTCCGGACTCGAGAAGTCCAACGCCAGAGTAGCATTGTGTGTCTTCCAAGAAAGATCCAGAGGCGAGTGATGTGTCGCTAATAGGAAGGTGGACCCCATGCACCTAGGGCAAGGAGCTGCTGTCCCATCTTCCGCCGCTTGTTGCGAGCTAAGGGGTTCCAAGCAATGCCACTTGCATCCGAACGGCTATATAAACACCGCTTGATCGCTCGCCATCTGTTCCATATGGTCTTTCCCCGCAACTCTACTCGGCGCTTCGATTCCAAGCTTAGTCGCCTTCCACCTAGACGGCCGTCGTGGTTTACTCTACTACCACCGGGCGTTGCTCTCCGTTAGGGGTTAACAAATATGCGTGCAGACTTCTTTACAGGCCTCGTCGTCCCTCTGCTAGGACACCTGGCGTTGGGATACGAAGTTCAGACTCCTCCACTCGACACAGACTGGACCTATAAGGTGGGAACAGATCCATGGCCCGAGCATCCGCGGCCGCAACTACAGCGTGACAATTGGCAAAGTCTGAACGGTATTTGGAAATGGAGAGCCGCTGCCGGGCCAGGTGAGGCTCCTCCGGTCGGTGAGGATTTGACCCAGGATGTCCTCGTTCCCTCGTGTTTGGAGAGTGGCCTTTCGGGCGTCCAGCAGCTGAACGTTGTATACGCCTGGTTTACGACCGAGTTCGAGCTTCCTCAGAAATGGTCCAACTCCACGGGGCGCGTATTGCTGAACTTCGAGGCCGTGGATTACGAGGCTACGGTATACATCAACGGGCAAGAAGCAGGGTTCAACCGAGGGGGATATTGGCGCTTCACCGTAGACGCCACGAAGTTCCTCAAGAGTGGGGTGAATACTCTGTAGGGATCCCGTCTGTCTAAGGCAGCAATTCGATGCTAATCAGCTTTGTCAGTCA
>QJNZ01001570.1:0-10703 GCA_004155055.1 Monosporascus sp. CRB-8-3
GTTTGGAAAGGTGAGGCTATGCTCCCTGACATGTTAGTAGATCGAACCAATGAGCGCGGGTTTCGCAACCCTAGATACAACCTTACTGTGAGAGAAAACGGTGCACACAGCGTGAAAGGCTAGAAGAAACAGTCTTCCTCGCAGGTGGGTAGCACTATATCAGACCAGTAACCCTTGTCCCTTCCAATATACGGGAGGAAAAGGGTCCTATATATACTCCTACAGCCCCTGTATAGCCCCTATCCACGTTGGGACGTGACACTTACAGTACAACTCGTTGCCCTGGACAGAAATGAAATTACGGTCGACAGCTGGATGGTGACCTTGGAGATCCGGACAATACCCATTCAATAATGTTTTCAATATTGGAAGTGAAGACGTTGCTGGTTCAGCGACGGAGATTAACTCCCTACACAATAACAGATTTCCAGCCGGCACCCACAGATGCCTGGTGGTTTAAATGGTGACATACCCAAATAGACGAGGATTATCCGGAGAAAGTAGCTGGTCTTCCTGCTCCCGTTAGACTGGGGACGGGCAAGTAGCAAGTAGGAAGAACCTTGCGAAGTTGACACCACTCTCAGGGAAGATATCACGCAGGTAAAGCCCAGAAGAACCACTCCGAGATTATGCTAGAATATATGGGGCGCATCATGGCTGTGAAATAAAGTATTCGATATCAGCAACCGACTAGTTCGCTAAGTGGTTTTGCCATTGCTCAAGGTCTCCCGACCATAAACACACATTCTCAGGACCAATATTGAATCACTGTTAGTGTCATGGTAGTTATAGGGGGTTCTGGTGGATATACGGGAATCCATAAAGAGTGAATGCCTTCGGCCATCATAACTTTACCTTCCGGTAACCTCAACCCACGTCTTGTTCTGCATGAACAGATGGTTGTTCTTGCTCTCCCAAGGATTGGTGGGATTGATAAGCTGGAAGTTGAAATTCCTCGAAGCCTACAGACTCGTCAGCAACTAGAACTGATCACCGCTAACTTTGCGGTGAGCCCAGAACCGCACGTCGACGTAAAACTTGTTAAGCCCCAGAAACGCCACGAGCTTGCTGGCGCATACCAATCTCCCGTAGCCGAAAATAAGCTCGACCGTTCTCTCCATGGTTGCGCGCTCTTGAGGGTCCATATTGAGCCATCTCTCAGGCCGGAACAGTTCGGCATCGTCGCCGAAGATCTGCTTGTTGCGCATAAACCGACCACGTGCTATGACCGATGCAGGTGCCTCCCGGGATGAACTTGCCCTGGTAGGTACTACCGTCCGGCGGGACTTGTTTCAAAAGAAGAGCTGTGAAGGGCGAATAGGTCCTAAGACGCTCGTAAATGACAGTCTGTCGTTGTCAGTTTCGCTAGTGGGATTGATCCTAAGGGCATAATGTCCTAATATGGAGATACGGCAGGGCTTTAGCTTCATTGTTGGATATCGGAGACGAGACTCTGCCTGCTCGGATGGCTTCGTCGATCTCATTCACAAGCCTCGGATTAACATACGGCGGCGTGATAATGTAAAGCTTTTTGGCCCGGAGAGCCGTCACAGTCGTGTCCGACCCAGCTATGATCTGGAAAAGGACCTCCGTTTCGCATTGCCTTTGCCTAAGGCCGTGCCGAATGAAGGCTCCCTATTGGATCTCCTGAGCACCCTAAAAGACCCCTTTGGGGAGGCTCAGAGGTACCTTACCAGCAATTCCTGTTGATCCTCCGCCTTCGTCTCAAACCGCTTCGCACCAGTCTCCCTAGCAACTCTGTTGACGCTCAATACCACGACCACTCACAGCTTAATTGCTGTTCACTCACGCCATAAGCCTACCCATTCCTGCCATGTCCGTCGCCTTAGGCCCCATCAATTTTAGCACGAGTTGATTCAGCTGAAGGTTTTGGAGTCATGGCAAATCTGCCCGCAGTTGTGTCTGCGGCATAATCTCTTCTGTCGTGCGTATGTACTCGAACACGTCGGAGTCGCTGTCCAGATAACCGAATTCTTTGCCGTAAGCAATTCGCGTAATGGTGTTGAGGGTGAAGTGCTGCGCCATGCGCGGGAGGTCCAGGGGCCGAGGCCCGCTGTCGCTCGAGACATATTTTCGGCGGATATAATCGACCATGCCGGCGACCTGGGAGTCGATACCAGCTTCGAGGGCCGGGTTCTCCTTCCCGGCGTAGTCAAATGCGGTCTTGGCTTTCAGCTTGTCATGGGCAGCAGTGTCGCGGAGTGAAGCCATGATGTCGTCGTAGGGATCCAACCGCGCAGCACCGTACCATCCGCTCCTGACATACGTGCTCCGAACCGAAGACGTGTTCCGAATGAGTTTCGGGTAGTCGGTCATCAGCTCGTTGAGTCCGATCCGAGCCAGCGGGCCGGGTTTTCACTAATAGAAGCGTACGCCTCCCGGCGCCTGGCGGCCATGTCGGTTTTAATGATGAATAAATAGGAGAAACATCCCAGAAAGGGGCCGCGGAAGTGTCGAAGACGATACCATGCTGCTACGGAAGAGACGACGTAATGGACAGGTAAAATTCCGACGCTAGCTGGGGAAAAGAGGCGATATCAATGCCATGTCGATTCCCTCTTTCTCTTAACAGAAATGCTGTGCTTGTAGACCATGAAGTCTCGTCGAAAAGAAGGGATAAACTGTTGCTAAATTATACCTGATACTACCATCACATGTGCTTCCGGTAGCCATAAACATTCCCTGTTGGGAGGGAGAAGAGGCGTAGAATCCTGTTATAGGTGACGGGATCTTGTAATGTACGGTTCAACGACAACGCAGCGTTACGGCCGGCAGTCTCTTGGTCCAGTTGCATAGTATTACCATTACTCTCAACCTCATAGGTCGAACTACCGGGGAGTGTCGGATAGGTACGCACGATACACTCAATTTGTTTTCTGCTACTACACCGGCTCCCAGACCATGCCCAATCGCGGGATAGTAAATAAGACATTCTAAAGGAGAGGGGTTATATGCTGCATGCATGAATGCAGAGCGTTGGGCTAACCAGGCAGGAGAGTTCAATGTCGATTCACTGCCAGAGGCTGCGATCGCTGAATGCATTTCCGAAGGTGGACCAACGAAAACCGGTTTACTTCTGATAGACGAAAAAGAATAGGAATCGATCCATCAATATAACACGCCCAGAGCGTATATTATATAGGAGAGTAGCGCCTCCGTTCGACTTAGTGTTAACCTATCAATGCAGAAGTTGAACACCGAGCTAGAGCCATGGATCGGCAGGCATGCACACATGGACACATGCCTGACAGGAATGGACGTAATGGAAACTGTCACAGAAGAAATTGAGGCTATATTGGCAGCTCTGACCCTAAGGAGGGAAGAACTTTCCCGGCCACCTGGGTTGATCGAAGCCTTTTTATGGGCCCTGGTGGAGCTCACCGGGGGTGTCTGATTGGAGCCCATTAGACCCCCATTTTTACAACGACAGAAACTAAACGTAGTGATAAGAGTAATTTAAGTTGTGTGCTCCCCACGGCCCTTGTCATCTTGGATACGAAATGAGATCGGGAGATAATCGTGCGGGCAGCCCATGCCCTGCGGTTGCCCGAACTAATGGTCAACCAGAGGTCGAATACATACAGAAGATTTGAGAAATACTCTGATGACTGTCCGCCAGAAGGGACTAGTCTAGTACACCTTGCTTCACTAGCAAGAGACGGGGGTGGTCGCACCCATCCGGGACGCGTTGTGATCCTAGATCCGACACTCCTTACACCCTCATGCCGCCCGTCTCCGCCAGCAGCATCGCCTCCGCTGTTGGCGCCCAGGGTACTTTGCGATTCCTCAGGCCACACCAGCGAGAGTCCCTCCCAGGCCGGTCTCATCTCCGCGACTACGACTGGTGAGAATACGTGCGGGAAGCTGGACGAGATCGATCGGCAGTCTGTCCGGCCGCGGCGCCCGTCGCAGACTGGAGACGACTTAAACGAGGCCGCTTGCGCGACGTTAGAGTGGCCACTTCAAGATGTCTGTCTCAAGCGCGTGAGGGAGCAGGGCATGACAACCTTCCAGCTGCAATATACTTGGGATCCACACGGACATAAGAAGCGTGTCTCTGAGGGTCGGGGAGACGCACCGGGAACGAAGAGACATGGCCGGATGGGACGGGGTCGGAACACTCCAGTGAGAACCAGCACGAGCAGTGGTCGTGTTGCTACGAGAGTTGCCACCTAGCCGGGCCCTGACCTAGAGTGGCGACATTCACACATCCTCAGGGAATAAGCCTTCCACTTAGCAGAGACAGTCCGGTGATCTTTACTCCTCCCGGTAATACATCTCGTCTCATTCCTCGCTATGAACCTGTGCCCCTGGAGTCGAATCAACCCTGCGATCCCACCTTCAAGCATTAACACTGTGCCAACCAATATCATCAACTGCAGAGCAGACTCTAATCTACAACATAATCCTCGTGCTCGTGACCCGGATTTAGCGATACCGTCAACAGCGCTCTCATATTCACCTTCTCCACCACCTGCCTCTGGAATTCACCGGCAAACTCGTTGCAGTAGAGGAACTCATCCAGGCCGCAGTTGAGACAGATCATAACCGCCTCCTGATACGCGGGGCCCATGCGGTGTCGCAAGTGCGTTTGAGCCTTGAGTTCAAAGAATTCTTTGATCTCATTCCCAGTTACGTGTACCGGAGCAGCGCTCTCGGCAGACTTCTTGCTGACTAGCTCACCGTATATCTCCTTCGCTGTCTGCCAGAGCCCAATCTCGAGGAGCACAACCCCTAGAGAGTAGATGTCAAAGGTCCGCGTGAACCTCTCGGGCGTCGGGAGGCCATGCCGGAGTGGGTGGCGGTATACATCGTGCTCGACGTCGAGTGGCGTAGCCTCGAGGGCCGTAAGACCGGAATCGGGCCTAGAGTACTCGAACTCGGTTAAGTAGGGCCGAGTGAAATCACATTTTTGGGTATCCTTGTCGAAGAAGAACTTTACGGCGCTGGCTCGGATGCCCTTGTGCACCCATCCATCACAATGGAAGGCTCCTATACAGCGAGCGAGGATACTAGCTACGTAGAAGCGCTGTGCGAGATCCAGCTGGACATCGGGTTCGCTTGAACTTATCAAGTCATAGAGACTCTGCGGGGCGGTATCCGCCGCGAAGTCAGGGTAGTCGAAGAAGAAAAAGCAGCGCTCCTGAGAAGGATCCCAGGCATAGGCATTTAGGGCGAGCGTGCGCAGGTCGTATGCTCCAGCTTTCCGCAGAAGTCGCGCAAGCTGGGGCGTATAGATTTCTCTCTGCGCCTGAAGGGCCTTGGCGGCCAAATCGGGCGGCATCTGGCTCGGGTTGACGCCGCTCCTTTTCTCCTCTGTCAATGTTCTCCGTCCTCTGAGCTTTTCCTGGGCCTGTTCCCAAGTTATTGGCGGTACTGGGGAGGGTGCATCAGCTCAAGAGCAAAAGCGGGTACTGTTAGGGGGCTCCTACCGTCCAGGCTCTGCGGCACCCCTGTCCCCTTCGCAGCAGCGTGGCTCAAGCCGATCAAGCTGAGATGGCCTTCGATTGGGTCCCCCAGCGCCTTGAGACGATTCTGAGTTTCTATGTCCTTGCTGATGGAGAAGCCCTCAAGTAGGACGGGTATCAAATACTCCAGATTCTTGTTCCACTTTTTGAACCTCTTGAGGAGCTGCTCCATCTTCTCCTTGGAAAAGAGCCATCGCACGCCCGCCGGGAGATCGTCCAGGGAAATGGGACCTTTGAATCCCCTCTGCGGCAAGCCACGCAGCACGATATTGTACCATTTAGCTGGACTGCCGCCATCGTTGCTACCACTTCCCTTTGTATTCTTGGCTCCGTCCTGTGGCCCGGAACTGGGGGCTGGAACAGCTCCTTGCTTGTTATCTCCCTCAGCTGCGTATCTGATGTAGGCGGCGAGTACCTCCTGCAGCTCGGCGAAGGCTGTACGGACGAGCTTGATATATTTCTGGTGACGTGCATGTTAGGCTCCAATCTTTTAGCTCGGCGCCGGGGGCTTACAGTAGGAAGCGTCTGGAGGTATCGGACGTCGGGCCCGTTGGCTTTGCCGCGAGATAGGATGCGCGAGTTGGTCTCGAGACGTGCTATCTGGAATTCGAACTCGGCGATGAGGGTCGATTTTTGCTTCTGGAAGTGCATCAAGCTGTCAATTTTCTCCTTGATGAATTTGACCGTGGAATAGACATCCTTGAAGGCCGCCACGACGGCGAAAGCGAGGCCGGCAGCGGAGAGAGGGTCCGCCATCGCTTGATACTATTGTTCTGATGAATGGCAACGCAGAGAAAAACCCTGATTCTCAGGCACTTTTGTGCCTCAATATGTACTCAGGCGTAATGCCAACTGGCCACCACGACGAGCCTGATGCTCTAGCCAACCTCCGCTTCCTGCGTCGGGCGACTACGGCTTCAGCTTCTGCCTTGAGCTTGAACTTATCCGGCGCCAGAAGCGGGGCAATCCGTTCTCAGTCTCTGATTGGAAGATGGCTGCACCGCCTCTTCCGCGCAGCACTGCATCCGTGGGCGATACCCCAACTTTCTTCACCTCGTCCTCTCCTATTGAATTGCTTGTGAGCCCGGCTCGACGCATCCCTTCCTATGACTCCGTAACCACGCAATGCAAAGGAGCAGTCAAAGCCGACAAGAACACAGCCATCATGTTAACGTGCTCAACCGGTTACTCAGAACTCTGCGAGACAGTGACATTCCCGGGCCTCAGCTCTTCCGTCTCGACAAGGAATTCAAGCAGACGCTGGGAGAAGGCAGCGAGGGTAGTGTCCGCGGCATCGATAGAGACTGCGTGAAGGATTACTACAGCAAGGCTGGCGGCAAGGTTCTGAAGAAGTGGCCGCTGGATGCCGTCGCCATCAAGCGTCATCGGAAGTCTCCATGGGTCAGCCACCCCGCGTCCAGGAGCCCGAGGGATGATCTTGTCGATCGCTTACACGCCGCAGAGCGCGAGGTTCTGACCTTGATACCCGGTCGGTTCAGGGACAATCCAAACATCGTCCAGCTCAAAGGTTGGGGTCTTTGTCTGGACACCATCGAGGATCAGCGGAGTAAATGTTGCGAATCTATCCAGATGCCTCTGCTGGTGCTCGAGCGTGCCTACAAGAACCTCTTCGAGTTCTTGCGACAGGACTTGTTCCCTTCTGAGGAGTATTCGGGAAACCCGCCGGATCCAGAGCCCCGGTTTGTGGAAGAAGGCAGGACATCCGGGCCGAGTCGGGAGAATGCATCATCTACCAGACATGGCGTCAGGAAGTTGCGCCGCTATGTAGAGTCGGCGGCTCGCTGGGCCGCGCAAATAACAGCTTTCCAAGATGATGCTTATGAGACAGTACGTTCTATATGCGTGGATATCGGCCGCGGCCTCGAGAGCCTTCATCAGGCTGACTTCGCACACGGTGACCTCAAACCAGAAAATGTGCTCATCTTCAAGGACGGGCCAAGGTGGTCAGCCAAATTGTGCGACTTCGGTTGCGCCCAAGGACAGGAAAACTCTGTTGGCCACGTTGAAGCCAACCAGAGCGATTCCCATCCACGAAAGTATCCATATCGGGGAACGAAAGTGTGGCATCCACCAACAATGGAAATTCAAGGCCTCCTAAGCAAAGAAGACCTTAAGAGATGCGACCTCTACGTGTACGGCCTCGTCGTCTGGAGTGCCTTTCACCTGTGGGGTGAACCGCCCGGGGAACCGAAGCTAACCGAGGCGATCAAGGCGACAAGGGATTTGTTTGGAGGAGAGTTGAGTTGGATTCCGGGAACACATCATCATCTAGCGGCCCCCCTTGTTCGGCTCTTTGAGAACACTCTGTGCCCTGCAGCGGCCCGAAACGTCAGAGCATGGGCAGAACTCGACCACCGCGACGCCGAAAGAGGAACCGGTGACGACACGAGGCAAACCGCGAATCATAACCGCGACCCAGAGAATTCATCCCATACCGAACGCGGCAGTTGGTATACCGCTCGGAATCTTCAACCCTCACTGACAAGTGAATCAAAAGCAGCCTACACTTTCAGGGAATGGTGGCGATCGAGGGACAGCAACACTCGGGGTGTATCAACTGAACTGGGCCATGACGCCAGCGTGGTTAGGAGCCGGGCCGACGACTTCAGTCCAGCATCATCCAGCCCTTCATCGTCCGGCCCTTTGAGCATGGACGACAATCACTACAGCATGGAGCTATTCCGAGACAAACATCGCAACGACATCGGTCCCCTAATAGACGAGATGACAAGGATTTTGGGCTTATCCCAGGATATCCAATCCGCCGTGCGCCTGTACTGCTGCGCCCGGTTCCGCAGTCGAGTGCCACTCGACTGGTGGCAGCACCATAACCAGGCCAAGGTCAACATTCTCGATCAAGCCCTACGGTCAGCCCCGGCGGTTGACATATGCACTCTCGCGTGGCTCTGCAAGGGACCAGTCGGAAGTGCGGAGATCCAGAGCCTTCCGGCTAACTACCAGACTTGGCGCGCTATACTGGATCCTGCATTCCTCAACGAATCAGAGAGGCTAGACCGCTTCTTGCTCCTCCTCGAATTCGGCGCCCGACTAGAGCAGGAAATCACCCTGCCGTCCGGACTAGGATTTGGTAAAAGTGCCAAATCTGTCCTGGTTTGGTACCTACGTAGCTGCCGAAGAGCCATCCTTCCTTTCGTCATGAGGGAAATCGGGCATCGATGGAATGCGGTGAAGCATTCTGACCACATACCCCCCGCCACGAGAGGCCATTTGACTGGAAGTACTCAAGCCAGTATCGGCGCTTTCAGACTCTCTAGAAGGGTCACATTTACTTCGAAATCGGACCATAAGTTGGACGGAGTGACGGCAGAGTTGCAGGAATTCGCCGACTTAAAAATGTCCACTATATGGCAATGCTATATGCATGGAAATGACCACACCGATGACGACCCTAGAATGGACACGACATTCCCGAGTCTTCCAGCTGGGGGGAGTATGGATAAGCCAGGCGAAATCACCCAGCTTCTTCGCCATGACAGGGACACAACAGCAAGGGAAGGCTCCTCTCAAGGCGAAAGCCTACCTCTCGGCTGGAAGAAGCAGCACAAAGACCAGAAACCCCGCGGTGATGGCCACTACTACTTCGAAGACGAGTACACCGGCTCCATCACACTAACCAAGCCAAAAGTGAGCCTCATCAAGCTGAAGCAGGTCAAAGTCGGCTTCCTCGACGCAGCCGATGGTCCCGCAGCGCACCTCGACCTCTCCCACTACACCAACTTGCGGATGGTCATGGCAGACCCGCACGCCCTGGAGCAGGAAGCCCAGACACGCTTCCCGCTCCACGATGACGCCTGGTTCGCTATCGAGCGAGAGACCCATGCCTCGCACGAGGACGTCCTGGCAAGCATACGCGACATCACATCCTTTTCAGAGCGCGTCATCATCCCGTCTGCGCTGGCAGTGCTAGCGGTGGATGCCCGGGAAGTCCTGAGACTGCTTTTTAGACTTCTTATCCTGCTTATCAAGGTCGCGCTGTTTGTAGGCCTTATGCTGATCACCCTGCGGCCTCTCGCCCCGCTGGTGGTGGCTGCCGCTTGGTGGTGCGTTGTGTGGAGTATTCTGATGTACTGCGATCTCTGCTTGGGTGAGCGACTGTTCAAGGATTGGTTCGTGATCAGCTTGGTCATATCCATTCCGCTGTGGGTTATGTTCTTCTACTTTGTCATGCAGGATCCTTGTCCCGAGGGACCACTGGGGACTCTGCCCAATGGCGAAATGTGCCCCCGCTCCTGGTTGATTATTTGGTCGTATTCCAGGTGCCTTGCGCGATAGAATCAAAGATCGTTGTTTCTGTCCGCCAGGTTCGTGTTCGGTTCTGCCATCACCAACTCGAACCTTTCTCCCACTAATCCATACGCGATTGAAGCTATCAACACTAAGGCCCAGATTCTATTAAAATCCACGTTGATCTCCAGAGCGGAAAGACATTTGGATCCAATCTCGAGCCCTTCCTTGGCAATGCTGAGGAATCAATACCACTCTGCCATGTCGTCCTCGTTCAGCCCTGTCAGCTCGATTGGTGGCTTGTCCCTGGTCTCCTTCCAATCCTTGTACTCGGTGCACTGGGTGAACATAACATGCTCGCAGGTGGCAGCCAGAAGCTATACTCCCGTGTGCTTGTGGAGTAACTGATTTCCGTAGCCGCGCGCACAACTCATACTATTCTGGGCTTGTCTTGCTTTATCCAACCCACCTCAACTCGCACAGTATCTATCACTAGGTAGGAGGCTCCTCCCTGAAGACCTTCTCCCAGAACCACCGCTGATACACCTCCCTACCCCAGCGACCCAGCTCGCGAATCAGCGCGATGTTGGAGCATCCCAATAGCGTAGAGGAGTCGGCTACCGAGACGGTCTCGATCATGTACTGCGTCCCGTCAGCGTGCCCTTAGCCGGGTTGGGGATACATCAAGGAAAGGGGATCCAGGCTATAAGATGAAGGCCAAAGGCCAGATAGGAAACAGTGGGAAGGCAGACGGGCTATGAAGCACAAATGACTCGCCATATAGTCCCCCCGGTCAACAAGAAAGTACACCACCCACCGACTGCCGACTACCAGGACAAGGGGCAGGGCAAATCCATCAGCAGCAGCGGTGCTCTCCGTCGTTCCCGCCAGCGCCCTGAGCGGTATCAATTGCCCCCCCACTCCCCCAACCAACCAACCAACCAAAAA
>QJNZ01001571.1:0-10642 GCA_004155055.1 Monosporascus sp. CRB-8-3
CCGGCAACGGAGTCAACAATGGCAATGGAGTCAATACCGGTAACGGAGTCGACACCGGCAACGGAGTCAACACCGGTAATGGGTTTGACACTGGCAATGGTTTCAACACTGGCAACGGAGTCAACACCGGTAACGGGGTCGACACCGGTAACGGGGTCGACACCGGCAACGGGGTCAACACCGGTAACGGTTTCAACACTGGTAATGGTTTCAACACCGACAATGGTTTCGACACCGGGAATGGTTTCAACACCAACGACCGCCGCGACGTCAACAAGCTAGCGAAGCGCAACGCAACTGTGCTGAGCAGGGTGCTCAGGCGACGACAGAACGCGCGCGACTTCCGCCGCACGGTCACACCCGAAGATTTCGAGTTCGGGATGTACCAGGAGGAAGATTGAGATTGTAGATGCCGTTGCCCGTGTGGTCGCTACTCTGTGCCTTTGGAATCCTTTAGGGATGGGGGGTAACATGACGCCGTGGTTGGGGAAGAGCAGATTGGGGGAGAAGAGCCGTTGATCGGACTCGGGTGCTCTTCTCCGACGCCTAGGACCGTCATTCGGTAGTTAAGGGTGGCGACCGAGCTGGCTTGGAAGCGTGGGAGACATGTGTTCATGGACGTTGTAGGAAATTTAATTTCTAACTGCTGCGTGGTCTTCAGAGGTATAATGCCATATGTCCTCTCAAAAGTGAGTTCTGTCAGGGTACTGGTTGTAAAACATCGTTTACAATATCGTATACTATCCTCCTCCAGATCTATTAGTTCCGGCGACCAGCCTAACAAGAACTTTGCAACGAAGCTCACTTACGAATGCCCGATACCTGGAGTCAACTCCCCCTTTCACTCCCCATCCTTGCGACCATGCCTTTCACCTGGGCATGCACAACCTTCCAACTCAACATAGGGGCCGTCATAACCCGCCTAAGCTGTCTGAAACTTCGATTCCTTTGCCATAAACTCGTCCGTCTTCTTACCGGGCACCTGTTCCCCTCCTATCTCCTGGATCTCTGCCCCCTCCAGCTGTGCTCGTCCGCTGCCACATGGCTTCCCCCCGGCTTCGTACAAGCCCTCGGAAGCATGCTCATGTGTGGAATAGGAGGGTTGCTGTTGGTTTTCGGTTTGGGTACCGCCTGGGTTGTGCGCCCCGCGGCGGCGGCTTCGCAAGATAAACCAGGCTGCAGCTCCTAGCACACCGAGAAACAGTAACCCACCTCCAATCCCAATGCCCGCCCATGCTCCTTGGGATATAACAGCGTGACTAGCGGTCTCATTTGTCCCTCCGGTGGCTGCTAGGGTGCCGTTATCTGTGCCGTTGCAGCGTAGGTCGTTGATTATGCCATTCTGGTGCAGGCTGCCCAACTTGGAGCAGTTGAATTCTTTGTTCCATGCCTCTACTACGACTGAGCCTCTGACCCTCTTCAACGACGGGAATATGTTGGAGCCCGCGGTACTATTCACAATGTTAGTGTGAAGTTTCCGAAGCTGTTCAGAAAGTTCACTTACGTGTCGATAACCCCGTTCAGGTAGATGCTCTCCGCTTCTTCGAGGTTCAAAAAGTCACCAGGGAGAGTAGAATTCGTATTGTTACGCATTGACAAACTCATCAATCTAGTGACTTCTCGGAAGTTAAACGTGGAGTTCCAGTTGCCAACAATGTCAACATTCCCCCCAATAAAGATTAGCTTGCGGAATACAAAACTACAATTTCCGTTTTCTTGAATGATAAGATTCATCCCAATAGAGATGATACCAGACGTAATCCCATAGAAGAATGGGTTGTATATTGTCGCTGGCACCGAAGGGCCAAGTTGTAGGGAAGATTCGACTGCGACATCCTGCCATTCAAAATCTGAATTGGCTATGTTTCGCATACTAGCTTCCCAGATGGAGCGCAAATTCGGAAGTCTGGCAATGACTCGGTCGTCGCCTCCATCAACTTGAAGCTTGTCAACGCTAGCCAAGCTGTCCATCTCAAGATAAGTCGGTTGGTCGATGGTCATGTTATATACCTCCGTTATATTCGGAGCTGCTACAACTGAAGCCGTAATGACCAGTTTACTAAGGAAGCCGCCGTTCTGCAAGTCGATCCGAGAACTAGAGGAGAGCATGGTGGACTGCGAGGTGATATTAATGTTTGAATGTGCAAGATCGACTCGGCCTTGGCTGCGTGGAAGTATAATCCTTCGTGGGCCAGCGATCCCAATAGGTATGTCAAAAGCCAACTCTTTGAAAAGTGAGATAGTGCTGAGATCAATAGTATCTAGGGCCGTGTTTGAAAATGCATGTAGCATAGTAAGATATGTTCCATTGGGGAATGCAGTGAGATTGCCAGTGGCATTCTGAATATTAACGTGCAGGCCGCCTTCTGGGTACGGCCCGACGGCACAGAATGGGAGCTTATCGACGTCGTCTTGGGTGCTTATGTCATATACGACAGAGCACGGGTCTTCTATAATCTATTAGCATATGATATCAACGCGTCCGGACTCTAACAAACCCATTGTGCCAAAGAAGGATTATCGAGGCCTCCACATTGCCACCACGCTGAAGAGATCGCAGACAGGAAAGCTTTTGCAAGGACGCAAGAACATCAAACACGAAAGCTATCTCAGAGGATTCATCAAACCTTCCCTCGATCAGGCTGGTCATGGCCAGTTCAAATACAAGGCACTATAGTCGTCTGTTCTTGGAAATGGGCTGAAAATAAGAAGCAAACATTCGCTGTTCGGGTTCCTACTGGTAGTATTGCAGCGTTTACATATCACGACTACGCCTTGAGGCTGTCAGACCCTGAGTGCCGAAAAATGTGAGGCCCCACACTATGGCGGAACACTATACCAGGTCTTAAATCTCACAGAGGCGAACGGATGCAGTTATCCATTGGCTGGAGAGATGTTCAGGGGGGGATATTCGAGGTTAACGGCAGCAGTGCACTCGTCACTGCTTCATTTGTAGGTAGGCAGCGGGACATTACACGGCGGAAGGCGGAGTAAGCGTATGCTCAAGTACAAACACAACCTCACCAAGCTAGCCAACTCTTTATTAGAAGGTACCACAGCATTTGGCCGAACAAGCATAGTGGAAGGGCCGAGTCTGGACATATTCCAAACGCCGTGATCATTCGGTGCTTATTTGACGCTGCGGCAGCCCTCGTCAGGCAGGCCCCAGGCCGACCGGATACCGATAGCAAACCTGGTAGTTCGAACTGTACGACCCCTATCTGAAACGCCATCTATATGCGCATTACCGCTGCTGTTTGCAGGTACGACCACTTTTGTATCCGTAATACAAAGGGCGGTTTGCCATACTGGCGGCTGCTACAGTGATACGACCGGGAGCTTAAGTTTCGGTCTCGGTCCATGTGCCGCATCCACGGTTGCCTCCGTTCTGAGTTGTAGTCGAGATGGCCATTCATGGCAACGTCTTCCCTGGGCACCACACCTCAATCACGTCAGGAAATTCTTTCTGATGCTGGCTGAGCAGCAGATTAGGTTGGCATCGTAGCAGAATGCCTGTCAGGGGAAATGGTGGAGCATAGAACAAAAGGCTGGTATCCGGCCAAACCTATTTTCTAAGTTAAATTTCGACGCCTGTTAATTAATTTTGCGATCTCGTAATGCCCATTCCCGGGGGCCTAGAAAGGCAGCGTCTGGTTAGTAATATCTTTCGAGGTATTTTCGATCCCCTTATCGAACAGCAGCTGCACGATCTCTTTTTGCCCGTGGTCGGCGGCCTTCGAAAGCGGCGTTCGGCCAAATCTATCTTCCAAATCGATCTTGGCGTCCTTATCAAGTAATAGCTGCACGACCTCCCTATGCCCATTCTTGGCGGCCCATGAGAGCGGCGTCCGGCAATACTTTCGATCTTTTGAGTCAATCTCGGCGCCGCTACCGAGCAGCAGCTGCACGATCTCCTTGTGCCCATTCTCGGCGGCCCATGAGAGCGGCGTCCGGCGATACCATCGATCTTTTGAGTCAATCTCGGCGCCGCTATCGAGCAGCAGCCGTACGATCTCGTTATCCCCGTACCTGGTGGCCCACAAAAGCGGCGTCTGGGTATATTCTTCATTTTTCGAGTCAACCTCGGCGCCGTTATGAAGCAGTTGTCGTACGATATCTTTATGCCCATTCCTGACGGCCCACAAGAGCGGCGTTTGCCCTATAACAGGCTCAAAATCTCGCCCGTACTTTAACTGAGCAGTGATGTCATCCTTTAGTGGGTTGTGCTCTAAGTGTAAAAGAGCTATAACTGCATCTAGATGGCCATTAGCCAGGGCAGCGAAGAGGGGGTATTGATGTCGGTTTCCTTGTTTATGGAATTCTTCCGGATCGTAATGAAGTACCGCTTTTATAAGTCTTGTTAGGTTGGTTTCGGCAAGAACATATAAAATACATGTAGATGGTATGTAATATGGAGATGGTGTGTAAGGGTAGTATTCAGACACCTCGAAAATGTTACGGAGGTTGATCCAGGAGCCGAGATTAAATGCTTTCAAGAAGTTAACCTGAGGTAACCCAGTTGCAGCCATATCGGCATGATACAAGACACTGTGGGTTGCATATTCAAGCAAAGGGAACTTTTGGGACACCAGGTCTCGGCTACACTTAGAGATATCCATCTGCATGTAGTCGTAACAGCACTGTTTCAGTTGGTCATGACTTATGCTTGGAAAATCTCTCGCCAGGTCTGGCCACAGTTCGTAAAGGCCATTGTCCTTGATCAGGAAATCAGGTACCGATTCGTGTATGAATTGGACAGTTTGATCTTTAGATCTGGTGACCTCAGCAAGTCCTTTGGAAGAGCTTAGGACGAAGAGGCTCATGGCGTCTGTACTGATGTATTCAGGATTCCATTTAACCATAGCCTGCCCTGGTTTCAAACCAGATACGACTGCAAAATAAAACTTTGCGTAACGTAGGGGACGTTTTGTATAGATTATCCACTGAATGCAGAGCAGCAGGTCGGCCATATTTTCATTGTCTTTCGTCAAGATGTCTTTAAACAGCTTACTGAGTCCGGGAGGAATTTCCTGGAGCCTTTTCTTTACTGCAAAGTTGCGACCTTTGGAAAATTCCTTATTGAGAATGTCGACAACAAGAACAGCCCAAATAAAAACGCCGGCTGCCTTCTTAAGGATTTCGGTCCCGATTTCCTTGACGAATTCGCCCGTTTTAGCTGTCAGTTTATTTCGTACGTATCTTTCCAGGTTTTGTCCGTGACCGACCTGATCCTTTAGAATCAGTTGCCGACCATGCCGGATGTTAATATGCGGATAATGACGGCTAGAGAAACAGATGTAAAGCTTCGTTTCGGTTTCAGAACTGTGATGTCCAAGGGTTTCAAAATCCTTTATCATTCTTTTAACTTGGTCTTCGCCGCATTCGTCAAGGGCGTTAATAAAGCAAGCCAGAGGTCGCTCGAGGCGCTTTATAGCATAACCGAAAAGGTTGCAGAGCATTTGGGTTTCCCATTTAAAAGAGGGGCGTTTATATCGAAAGATAAGATCTGGATCATCCAGCACTTCCTGAAAGTCCGGCAGCCTTTCGAACAACTGCAGTAATAAGGACCGGTACATTCCTGCTGTCGACTTTTCAAGCTCGTTTCCCCTCGTATTGAAAAAGAATGAAGCTATAATTCCATTGTAGAAGGGGGTTTTCGTTACTTGTGAGTAGGCGAACTTCATCAAGGTCGACTTCCCGGCACCAGGCTTCCCCTTAATCCATAGGAAGCTATTATGTTGGCTGAACTTGGTGGGATCTAGCCAATCCACATAGGCAGGGTGTTGCAGTAACCATTCGCATGTTTTCTTATGGGCCGCCTTGATATTGGCCTGACGAGAACCGATCTGTTCAAACCTAAGGGAATCTGATATCTTTTTCCGCCGGTCTTCGCGTGATTCCGGTTGTCCTAGTAACTTGTAAGCGAAATTGAATAATGTAAGCCAGATAGGAACATACCAGGAGGCAGGGGTATTGACATAGTCGGTATCCTTTGGGTGTTAATCGGATGTATCACGGAGAGCAATTCCTTGGCATATGCTGCAGCGGTAGCAGCAACGTATTCTTGCCATTGCTTGTTCTTGTGGGAGTCGGAATAATCACAAATACCGCGGACGACTAGGCATGGAAAATTGTCCATCAACCCTGCAGCCTCCATCTCGAAGCAGAGAATGCCAAATTCCTATGCCACTTGGTCCCTCGTCTTCCCATGTTTCATAACTTGGTTTCCGGACGCGACAACTCCGTAATAAATCTCTGGGTTGTTATTGTTTCGGGAAGACCGCTTTAGCAGTTTCGATTTGTCGCACTGGTCGCAGGTAGTCATCGATTCAATATGGTCGTAGCCGCTATCAAACAACTGATCTGGAAGCGAACTTGGACGAACGTATTAACTCATACGTCGATTCGGTTGGAACACTTCGGACAGAATCGAGGGTATCCTGCTAGGTTTTAATTCATGATCTGCCCGTAGCTTGGCGACGGCTGTCATGACCGCGGGTGGAGGTCTGCGCGGAGTGCCTGTTCGATAGAAATGGCCATCTTGCATAGTCTTTCCCATATCGTGCTGCAAGACTTCTGTACTAACCACCACATCACCAAGTCGTATATCTGCTTTTCCAGGGACGCCACCACCAATGCCAACCATTAGACGCACGCGTATAAACGGGAAGGACCGGTCCATATAGTTAGCTACGGTCGCCGCGTTGTTCGTGCCGTATCCATTAGCTGGCAGGCTCGCGATAACGACATTGTGGTGACCAATGCTACCAACCGTATATGTATTGCTATCATTTAGTTCCTTCGGCAGGCTGTCGTGAACATCGTCTAGCATGGCCTTTGCAGCGGCCATCTCAATATGAAATGCACATATCCAACCGACAGTGTAATCGTCATGTAACAACCTCTTCGGGCACGGTTCTCGTATACGGTCGAGGTGCCCATCGCAATCTGCGTAGTCAAGTCTTCTTCGTTTAGAGTCGCTGGACACTGCGATCTCGTTATCGGTATCGACCCGATCCCTCTTCCTATGGTCGGGGGGGTTCATTGTTGGGAAACCACCGGGATTATGGTGATACGCGCATATGGCCAATTCTAGATGCCCCCAACTGAGCCAACCTCGATTGTGAAGGTCATATTCGTTCTAAGCAGGTGGTGTTCAATTCGACGAACAATGAATTACTGGTTACTTCATAAGAGAGAAAAGATATATGCCTTGCAGATTGTGCAGAGGAGATCAATCGAGGCGGGGGGATGTATTGGTTGATGCCCTGGCCAGCACAGCCGTTAACACAGCCGCCACCATAAGGCGCAGCAACCAACTACGGCAATGGTAAATAGGGCCAATTACCAACTGCTGCATGGCATGCATGATGTGATAGTAATCGGCGCCGGCATCCATGTCAGCAGCCATCAAGATTGCCAAAGCCGAGCATCAATACTATCCATAGTGATGAAGCCTATATTGCCTATCAAAGAACACTACTAGGCTAAAGACGAAATAAAAGGTTGTTGATATTGCGGCTGCTTCCGCTGCGGGCCTTTCCGATGGATAATCTTCCCGCTATAGTTTTGGTATTACTGTACATAGTAGTGCTTTGCTCCCCCAACATACCCAAACCGAACAATAATGATTGATTACGCTAAAGCTTTAGCACGAGCATAGGCCATTTCCATTCAAAATTCTGAACTGATGTTAGTTGGTTGGTCATTTATAAGATAGGCTCAACACATGATACGATTATCTGACAACGCGCCAAACGAGAAAAATACTCTCCATTTCTTTCGGAATCCAGAACGTATCAGAATAATCCTGGCTGGGAGCATTGAGCTATATATCGCCCAAGACCAGTGGCTTAGCATATTGTTATATTGTGGCGGAACCAGGCAAGGCATATATGCATGGTTTTTAGTCGAGACGATCATGCAAGTCTATCCCACCCTACACCGCCGGTCCAGCCCCGTCCCAGCCCTTATATATCTTGTGAGTCTACCAAGGGTGTTCAACCATATGATGTATTGCCCGACTTTATTCTATCCATATTGTAGCTAAGGAATGTCTAAAACCAGCTGTCCAGTTTGCCCCCCTCTCTCTGTACTACAGTGGAAGCCAGGTACGTCGTTGCACCAGAAATAGTGGACCACGCTTACCTGCGCAGGGGATAGTAACTGGCAACAGTCCTGGGTCCGCCCGGACGAATTCTACGGCAACAGCAGTCACCAGGCAATATTTGCAGAATCACAGATATGTATAATGTTAGCAAAGAACACCTTGAATATGAACCGAAAGGGCCGACTGACAAACATAAGTCTTGCAAGTGCCAACAAGATGCGCGCATGCCTCCTGTGTCGATCGTTACTTAGCAAGGCGTTCTGTATTCCCCTGACATGGTGGTCGGACTACTGCCGAAACTCAAACGGATACCTTGGGAGCGATATAACAAAATATAAAGGTGCCGTTACGGGATTCAGTACGTTACTTAATCTCTGTTGTATATCTAGTCTAAACTAATTGAACCCCAGATACTTGGGCTTATTTTGAAGTCAAGCAGTTAGATGCCGACATGCGGTATCAGTGGTACAAGATGAACATATTTATACGATGGTTGGCCTCTACAAGGCAAACCATCATCCTCGCCTTCGATACCCAGTCGCCCATCGCAGAGCGTATACCATACTCACTCCAGAATCCAGATCCGGCATGCTTCGGTGATCCGTTCTGGGTTTACGCCCGCCTAACCGCCGATGTGGTAGACCTTCAAGACACTGCCGTCTGGGCCATTCGCAACCGGGTCAGGGCGATCGAGACGGAAAGAAAGCCGGAGGGCAAGCCACAGCCGGATTATAGGCATCTTCATGACATCGCTCGACATGCTATCCACGTATCCGAGACCCTTAATGTCGCTACCGACACCATGGAAGGCATCCTGCTGCAACACGATAATTTCCTAAGTCAGAGCTTCTCGTCTCAGACGACTAATAGCGACATTTCGAACGGTATCCACCGGCAGCTGCTTTTTCACAAGGACATGATCCGCAACCTTCGTCACCGGTCGTTCTCGAACAGAGAAAGATTGCAGAACGAAATTCAGCTCGCATTTAATACTGTTGCCCAGTACGATGCAGGGATTTCCGTCCAGATCGGGCGTGCCGCCCAGTTAGACGGCGCCGCGATGAAGACGGTTGCGTTTCTTACCATAACCTTCCTGCCGGCCACTTTCCTTTCCGCAGTTTTTAGCATGTCGTTCTTCCACTTTGAACCCGACTCCGATTCTTGGAGTATATCGAGCAAAATCTGGATCTATTGGGCGTTTGCTGTTCCGACTACCCTAGCCACATTTACTTTGTGGCATTTCTGGCATAAGATTTCCCCGCCCGCCTCTATAGGATAAACATTTAGGGGTATGTGGTTTAAATGCTCTTGTTTTAATATATCAAGTTTGTAAATGAAAAAGCAACCCATAAGAATTCCGCAAGACTCCTTATAATGCCTCAATATAGAGCGTGGGGAGATACGGAAGCCGTACGCACCGGTAAGATCCGCACACCATGCTAGACAGCACGCGCATTCTGAAGATCTGCCTCCCTAAAACATGGATTCACTTTTGGGGTTTTGGGGGGGTTGTGCGGGCATACTCAGGCATTGCTCATGGGCCAATGGATATTATAAAATGATTGTTTTCGTTACCACTAGCTAGGGGTACCTAGGCGTGGAATTAGTGGAATGAAGTTGGACGAGCGACCCGTTCAACCTGTACAGGATGCCCCTTGTATAGACATGTCATCCAGATGATTCAAAAGTTTTCTATGCAGACACGTTTGTCCCCGTATAACGACATAACCTGAGAGCAACAGAACATGGCTGACAATTATCCCGCCCGTCACACCTCTGTACAAAGCTCCAGAAAGACGGTCGGCCGTTTGGACGCGGACGAGGACACTCTGTACATAAACAGCGTGGCTGAAGCCTGCAAAATCCCACTCTTGCTGCTACACATTCTCTACACCATTGTTCCAGAGGACCGCCTAGACTCCCTTCGTCAAACCTTTCCTCCCCAAAACTACCGATGGACACGGTGTAGGCTGTCTCCTCGGCATTATCAAGGGGGCCTGTCGATGAGTGAGCGCTACGACAGACAGAAGTTCCGGAACAAGGCCATTCTCCACGCCGTCGCCGGCTCGAAGCCGAGACACCCGTCCGGCTGTTTGCGGGATGATACTACGGGGATGAGGTTACGAAGCAGCATACTCTCCGTCGCCATCAACCCAACTGCCTACCGTATACTGCAGGCGACGATCGACTTGACGGTAGGCAAACCCCCCCCCGCCTCCCGGTTCGTCGCCGAAGAGCAGACGTAGAAGATCCCGTCTTGATACATAGGTCAGGGTTCTAGATATAGAAACCTTGGAATATGGTGATATATCTATATAAGCCAGCTTGGGGCCCTGGTTAAGGTAGCTCTTCATTCGACTTCAATACCCCCGTCTAGACCCTGGAGATCCGTTTTTAGTATCTGAGGGTGTGCATCGGCCAAGGATACAAGTAGGGCGAGGGAATACCCACCCATGCGCTTTTACCCACGGACCCGTGGGGTCCCATGGGTAGCGCGCAACTCCCATGGGTGACCCATGGGAGTTTTTCCAA